>JAZDUH010000443.1:21832500-21840000 GCA_036419115.1 Scarus forsteni
AAAGTTTAACAAGATGTTTGTAAAGAATCTCAGAAGGTTTGAGTAAGTTAAAGTGAGCCGAGCAAGTCTGAAAGTAATGTCGTCAGTAAGGTTATTTAACTGTGACGGTTTTTAAGACATGTAATTGAAAGTAAGAGTTTTTGTCTCTGCACTTTGGTTTTGAAAGCGGGAAATATTTAACTAATTTATCTACTGCGGTCCAAAACTGTGAAATGTCTATTTATTTGAACTGACAAATTAATTAAGATACAAATATGATCTTTAAACAAAATATAATATACAGAACTCTGTTTTAATATGTAAGGCATATTTTATTTTGCTGACACAGCTGATCCTTATTTCATCAGAAGAGTTTGTTTTAAATATATTTTGCCAAACAATAATAAATACTCTGATGCTAACCTTCATTCATTGATTATTGTAGTTTATTAAGCCGATCCTCTGCTCTGATGGGTCACATTCCTGCCAACACAAGTTGCTTGTTGCTCCATGGATGGGATTAGGATAAATATTTTATATCTTAAGGAGCTTTTCCTGTCAGCCAGCGGTGTTTGCTGTTGTCCTCGGCAAACATTTCTTCCAGCTGTACGGGGAGAGGCGATGGGAGGCTGGGCACGCACATTTATATCCACCTTTTTGGTTCACACACAGGTGGGAACACCCACCATTCCTCTGACTGCATTCATTTATGTCTACAGGAGCGGAAGGAAAAATAGTACAGGCTTTATAAACCAGAACTCTGAAAATATGGATCTTTACAAACTTAGATGTCATTCAGTCTTGCTCTGTTATTAGGTGTCTTGAGATAACACTTGTTTATGAATTGGCATCATACAAACAAAGATCAACTGATCGATTTGCTCCAGTGTTTGTGCTGGAAACAAACTGTAACGGCACACAAAGGTGTACAGACAAATGTCATGATATTACATCAAACAGAGGCATAAGACAAGTACTGATGAGTGCTGCTGATGACTGCATTTCACACAAAAGTTCATTTTGTTTCTATTAATTTATACATTATACATTTAAACTTTACTTGCATTTAATAAAGGGTTATTAGATGTTTCCTTTTATCTAAGTGCAAAACATGACTTCAGAAATTCAAGGAAACATAAAAAAATGCCTTACACTTTACACTTAATATTTTAGTCAACCAGACTAACAGTAGATTTCATCAACTAAAACACGAGATTTCATCAACTAAAACTAGACTAACATTAAAACAATTTAGATGACTAAATCATTAAAACTAAAAGATATTTGAGGCAAAAGACTTATAAACTGTTTTGCACTGACTGAAGGGCTTTTGTAATTCCGTTGTACTTGCTGCAATGACAAAGTTCTATTCTATTCTATTATAAACTAAAAAAGTATTCTACTTCCTCCTTTTCGAGCGTGTGGTTGCTGCAGTTCTTTTCTTTCGTGTATGTGAATGACATTTCACTGTTTTTTTTTTGTTGCATGTTCGAAATAAAAATAAATTCAAATTCAAACTAAATTGAAAAGTGCTGTCAAAATTAACACTGGTCTAATTTCTAATTCAGGGGGTGTGAAGGAACAAACTCATTAAAGCAGCTACAGGATTCATGATGTGGCTTACTTCTACATAGATGTACTCTATCACACAAAGGAGACACAATAAAAGCACAATATGGCCTCTTCAAATCTGAACACAAAGTCAGATGCAAGTACTATCATTCCAGCTTTGCATCTTAACTCATGTTCTTCATAAACCACAATGACTGAGTTAGAAATAAATTAACTCTGTACAGTTCGGCCATAAAACAAACTATACCAAACATCATATTTACAATCAGGCTTTAAATGTTTAATTTCAATGATATGACTGACCAGCTTAAGGTGTGTTTTTGGCCTCTAGTGCTCCTGCAGCCTGCCTCTAGTGGACGTGTGATGAACTGCAGCTCTTTGCACTTCAACACTTTGAAGCCCCAAAGTTGCAGCTTGCTTTATATTATTTGTATTGTATTGACTTTATTTAAACTATCAATACAGTTTATTATTATTGTATTTTGGAGAGATGGTTGAATAAAAGCTGCTAAAAATACATCCCTCATATCATACAACAATCATACCATTCTATTAATTGTGTTTGACCTGACTGACCCTTGCAGCGTCGCCCGTCTTCCTGCAGTGAGTATCCTCTTGGGCAGATACATCTAAAGGAGCCTGGTAGGTTGACACATTGCCATCCACACCTCTCTTTCTCCTCACACTCGTTTATATCTGTGTGGACAAAACCAGGAAGCTCAGTCTGTGGACAGAAACAAACACGTCTTCATATGTATTTCCCTTACCTACACACTCCTCTCTTGGAGCATGTGCAGCTATATTCTCAGGTGTTGTTGGTTGTTTTCTGAAGCCAGATGGACACTCGGGGATGCAGCTGTGTCCATCTCCAGCCAAAACATGTCCGTATGAGCAGGAGCAGCGGTACGATCCTGGTGTGTTTTGACACTGCTGCATACATGGCCCAAGTCCCTGATTTAGAACACATTCATCTTCATCTGCAGAGGAATAAGACCAAGAGAAGAGATGATAACTATGCTTGACTTCAAACCTTTTTTTGTGTAATATTAATATATTTTGTTCTCTTGTCAAGTGGTTTAAAGAGGAAGGGCACTGTTTAAGGAATAATATTAACTTTACGTTGCCTAACATCAGACTTTTAATAACAAAATACATTCTGTGTTCTTGATTACAATAACAGCAATTCAGGTGATACTCAGTGTTTGAAAAAAACAAAACAAAAATCAAATACATTTACTATTATACTATAATTAGAGTAGCATTTATTAGGCCTTAAACTTTTTTAAAGTGGTTTCACTTCATGGATCAAAATCAATGTCTTCAATAGTTGGTCACATTTTGAAAGTTGCAATTTGTGACATAATGTTAAATAAATTAGATTAAAAATAGATTCTAGAGGTTTAAAATGTGAATTAATCATCTAGATTTATAATTGGCATCATGCAAAGTAGGTTTATTCAGTCAAATACAGTAAGACTCTGCAAACCATTATTTAAAGAGTGTACAAAGTGCATTTAACTCATCTCGAAAATTCACTTTAATATCGAACAAATCTGTTGTTATATCAGCACATTCCAAAAAAGCTTGAACAGGGCTACAAAAGACTGGATAGTTGAGGAATGCTCAAAAAACACTTTTTTGGAACATTTCACAGGGGAACAGCTTAATTGGAAACAGGTGAGTGCCATGATTCAGTAAAAAGGAGCTTACTTGACAAGCTCACTTTTGTGCAATGCTAAGGCACGTTCTGCTTGTGCTAAAACAGCATGGCTTTGTCGTAAAAGATTGCAGGTTCTCGACTGGCTTACCTGAAGTCCAGACCTGTCTCCCATTGAAAATGTGTGGCGCATCATGAATCACAAAATACAACAATTGAGACCCCAGGCTGTTGAGCAACTAGCTTTTTATATCTAGATTAAATGGGAGAGAATTCCTCCTACAAAGCTTCAACAGTTAGTTTGCCCAGGTCCCAAAAGCTTAGTGAATGTTTTTTAAGGGAATGGTCTTGTAATATAGATGTAAAGATGGCCTTGTCCCAGTTTTTTTAGAACATGTTGCAGACATCAAATACAAAATGAGTGGATATTTTCAAAAAATATACAGTCACAGTTTGAACACTAAATACAGTTAAGGTTGAATTGTACTCCATATTAAATCTATATAATTGTATTCTGTCCCAACTTTATTGTATTTGGGGTTTGTGTGTTCAAATGTTTAAAAAGTATATGTCTTAGTTTAACACTACCACTCTAATGCTTGTGTGGCTTATAGCACCGCTACATGTTTGATAGTAAAGCTAAGCAGCCATCTTCTAACCTTGGCAGTGCGTGTCTTCCGCCTGTAGGACGTATCCTGTGGGACACTGACAGTGGAAGCTCCCAGGAGTGTTCACACAGCCCAACACACAGCCTGTGACAGCTGCAGGCAGCAGGCACTCATCCACATCTGGAAACATGGAGAGCAGTGTAGAGAAACACTTGCTGAAGGAGGTTAATGACATAAACAGACACAAATGCAGAAACACATAAAACACACACCTGTGCAGGAGATGTGGTCGGGAGCCAGCTCATATCCCTCATCACAGCTGCACTTATAGGAACCAAAGGTGTTGTTGCACCTCTGCTGACACTGATGCTGTTGCTCTGCACACTCATCCACGTCTGCACACACAAAAACACAAGCGACACTAAAGATATGTCAAACAGAAACACAATCCAGGTCGTACAGAAGTGGAAGGAAAGGAAACTGCAGAGTCTGCAAGGTGAGTGCTGTGATTTAAGTGAGAGTCTGAAACCTCATTGATGTGTCTCCATGTTTTCTCTCTGTTTGGGATTGTAACGAGTAAACCAGAGCACTGAGGGTTTCTCTTCCTAACATCTTTTCTTCAGAGACAGGAAACGAGGATGTACAGGGGGGTTTCAGTGAGCTTGTTTATCAGTTTTTGTCCCCATTTCACCGGACTTTACTGTAAAAATTAAAATCTTAGTGAGAGCTTTTGTCTCACTTCCAATGCAAAATAATTCCAGGAAACATAATTCACAATAACTGACATTTGCTGATGAACATCTTACTTTAGAATACATCACAAATGAGACCCTGGCAGTTTTGTACTGCCGGAGGAGGGGCTGGATTGGCTTTTGTGGCAGTGTGATTCATAGAAAGTGTAAATGCAAGGGATGAATATGTGAACATGAGTCTAAAGAAGCTGACTAGTGACCTTCAAACTCTAATCTTTGTTTCCTGATATAGTGGGAGTTTGTTTAAATGTGTAAAAAATTATTAAAGCATTCCTGAGATATAGGTTTCACAAGCAAATTATTAACATGTGGCACAATAAACCTGACCTATGCCCCCTTAAATTCAACAAGTTCATTCTCAAATCAGAAATGACATTTGACATAGATATGCCTTTATACTATGATATCATGATGTGTGGTACTTCAGCAATATTTTATAGTTTAATCATACAATATTTCTATTTGTTATAAAGTTCTAGAAATGTATGACATTTGTTTTGTATCTTAGTTCAGCCTTTTCTTTCTGCTCCATTTATTATTGATTGTCTCTACAACAGAGGACAAAGTTTATTCATGTCGCAGAGGCAATTTTAGATTACACCAATCAGAAACAGTTTGAAATGGGTGTAATATTTTGGTTTCCAAATCAGAAATGATATGATATGATATACTGTCTAGCCCATAATGTTGCAATGTATCATGATAAACCTAAGTAATCATACTGGCAGATTCTGATAATAGAGACCCCTACATCTAATTGTTCTTCAAGTATTCAGATACACACGGATGTTCAGAGTTCAGCAAGCTCCATGACCCCATCCTTAACCACAAAAATCTAATGTTCAGCCTTGAGTCAGAGTGGACATTCTAAAAGTTTGAAAAAAATCCCTTAAAAAAAAAATTTGACAGAAATCTGTATAGCTGCTCTTTAAACATCACACTCACAAGCATAAGGATGATCATGGGGCCTGCTGACCTTGACCTTCTAAAATTGCACTCTTCACTTAATCACTTTGCCTCTTGAGTCATGGAAATCTAGTCAGTTCATCCTCACATGAACAAATGACCAATCTGAGGAACAAAAACATTCACATGTGACCTTTGAAATCTAACACGGTCATCCTTGAAATAAGGAGTATTTTTGAGCAAATTTTGATCAAAATCCTTGAAGTGTTCCTGAAATACTTCATTCAAATGCATGAGATGATCATGTGGCCTTATGACCCTGACATTTGACTCCAAAACTCTAATAACCTGCATGCAAATTTGAAGAAAAATCCTTCAAGGATACTTTAAATATCCAGTTGACAAAACTGTCCAAGACAGATATTATGCATGTACAGATATATGTTTGAACATACTAACTACCCAAAACATATTACCACTGGCCTCAGACACATCTAATGCAGGAGTATAATAGCAATAATTCTAATATAAATATCTCTCACTAGAACAGGGACATCTTTACTTTGGTGTCTTAAATCAAGATAGCATAATTTCCTCTGTTTGTCTAATCTAACTCTATTTTTTCTTGCTTTATTGGAAGAAGCTTAGCACCGATTACAAGCTATCTGGGTCTTATTTCTTTGACATTGACTTTTCTTAAGCTATATAATCCTTTTATTCTGACTCCTAGAATATGCTTAAACCTTGATTCATGTTGGTATGATATCTATAGAAATCTGGGCCAGTAAGGACTGCATATTTCTGCAATGACAAGACATCCACAAGTCATTATTTAGTGTAATTTTCCTGCTAAAACAAGCCTATAATCAGTCCAACTATTAGTTTCTGAAAAGATGATCTTTCAAAGTCATCCTGACAATAACAGTTTTAAAAAATATTTACACTGTCCACTGATGGCTCTTAAAATGACAGGTTTTGTGAGCAGGTATGTGTAACTTGGGATATATTTGACAAAGCTGGCAAGATTTCACAGCTCACTTATGGCTGTCGTCTGTGAGCCGTGAAACATCAAACACATAAAACACGTAAAGCAGATTCCCTGTTGTGCTGTGACATGCCTGGGTGCTGCTACAAGGGTCGAAGAGAGGGCTCCACAGAGGGTTCAGGAGGAATGTTAAAGTCACTGGAAAGAAAATCAGTAGTGAGCTCACCTCGACATGTCCGGCCGTCATCCAGCAGAGTGAATCCAGGTCTGCAGTGGCAC
This sequence comes from Scarus forsteni, assembly GCA_036419115.1. Classification (NCBI taxonomy): domain Eukaryota; kingdom Metazoa; phylum Chordata; class Actinopteri; order Labriformes; family Labridae; genus Scarus; species Scarus forsteni. The sequence continues at coordinate 21,839,239 of JAZDUH010000443.1, forward strand.
TCTGCTCTGGTTCTGGTCTGGTTACTGTGTTGGGAGTGGGAGCAGAGCTGGGAACAGCCTCCATTATTCACTGAACATGGTGTCCACTCTGGAGATTAATATAAGAATTGATCAGGCCATGTTAAATAATTAACTCTGTGAGATATTTCAAACATTTTCTATACTACATTTGTAGGGATGGTGTTGAATCAGTGGTATCTTAACCACTGCATGATAAAGAAACACAGACATGCACATAAATACTACAAGATTAAGAAACTGGGTTGTTCTGACCGTAGGCACAAAGAAAGCTGCACAAGTGCAGCAGAATGTTTTTCATTTATCATTGGTATTGAACACAAACGTACTTATTTAGAACAACAACAAACTTACCTAAGCAAACGGGGGTGACTCCACTCCACCTGCCCTGCTGACAGTAGCTGTAGACGTCTCCATGAGCCAGAGTAAATCCAGGATAGCAGGCGTACTGGATGTAGTGTCTGTACTCTCTTGGGCCTGGATTCTCCACATTGCGGAAGTAGAAGGTCCCATGGGTGGGCACAGGTGGGTATGGGCACACAGGTTGCCTAAGCAGGTTATTTGGTGCCAGTAAAAATGGTCTGGAGGTGGGAGTCAGAGTAAGGTTGAGGTTTTTAGCCCTATTAGATCTTTGCTCTGTGGTTGGAGAAGTGTTTGGTAGATGTATGTTCATATAGGACTGGGTGGAGCTGGATGGGATTAAAGTTGAGGCAGAGTTCGAAGGTGTAAGAAAAGCAGAAGCAG